>VMDR010000832.1:0-41580 GCA_007922815.1 Macrotus californicus
GGAGAAAAAAGAACCCAAAAGAATGAGGACAATATAAGCAGCCTCTAGAACAACTTCAAGATGTCCAGCATCCGCATCACAGGGGTGCCAGAAGGAGAAGAGGAGAGCAAGTAATTGGATATCTATTCGAAAAAATAATGAACGAAAACTCCCCTAGTTTGGTGAAGGAAACAGACATGTGAGTCCAGGAAGCACAGAGTCCCAAACAAGACGGACCCAAGAGGCCCACTCCGAGACACTTCATGATTAAAATGCCAAATATTAAAGATAAAGAATCTTAAAAGCAGCAAGAGAAAAGCAGTTGGTTACCTACAAAGGAGTTCCCATCAGACTGTCAGCTGATTTTTCAAAAGAAACTTTGCAGGCAAGAAGGGGCTGGCAAGAAACATTCAAAGTGATGAAAAGCAAGGACCTACACACTAGATTACTCTACCCAGCAAAGCTATCATTTAGAATCAAAGGGCAGATAAAGAGCTTCCCAGACAAGGAAAAACTAAAGGAGTCCATCATCACCGAACCATTATTATACGAAATATTAAAGGGACTTATTTAAGAAAAAGATGATCAAAACGATGAACAATAAAATGGCAATAAACACACAACTATCAACAACTGACCCTAAAAAACAAACTAAGAAACAAGCAGAACAGAGACAGAATCGTGGATACCGAGAGCGTTTTGATGGTTGGGAGAGGGGAGGGGGGAGGGGGGGAGTGGGTGAAGACCTGAGGGGATTAAGAAGCACAAATAGGTGGTCACAGAATAGCCTTGGGGAGGTAAATCACAGTGTGGGAAATGGAGAAGCCAAAGAACTTACACACATGACCCACGGACACGAACAATGGTGGGGGGATTGCCTGAGGGAGTGGGGGTGCTGGGTGGGGGGAGGAGGAGAAAAAAATCAGGACAACTATAATAGTATCAATAAAATATAATTTTAAAAAAAGAAAAATGGTGGTCACCATGCACAGGGCCAATAATAGACACACCACACCCACCACACCTCCCACAGCGCCACCTGGGGCCTCCCTCAACCCAGGGCCTGGCCACCCGCCCCACGGGCCCACCACCAGCCATCACACCGACTGCCTGTCCCTGCCGGGCCCTCAGGGCAAACAGGGAAATCGCTTCCCACAGTGTAGGAGTCAGAGAGGGTCCTCCCAAATTTGTGTCCACCCTGAACCCCAGAATGGGAGCTTACTGAAGAACAAGGTCTTACAGGTGGGTTTAAGTGAGGGTTTCAGAGGAGACCAGCCTGGATTGAGGATGGGCCTAATCCAGAGATGACACAGAGAAGAAGGCCTTGTGATGAAGGGGTGGAGACCGGGGGAGGCGGCCACAAGCCCAGGGACACCTGGAGCCCCCGGAGCTGGAAGGGGCAGGAAGGAGCACCCCACCCTCCCCGGCGCCCTGCCCACACCTGCATTTCAGACCTCTGACCTCAGGGAGAATCCACGGCTCTCGCTCTAAGCCCTCAGTTTGTGGGACTTTGTTTCGTCAGCCCAGGACAGTGGTCCCCACGGCTGAGGGGCCCCAGGCCTTTCTGCAACCCCACGCGGCCCTGCCCCTGCCCTGTGAATCCCACTAGAGTCAGGGTCCCCAAAAGCCCCTCCAATCGCCGGCCACACAGGACACACCCCTCCCCCATCACATAGAAATCAGCAAAGACTCACAGAAACATTTTGAGGAAAAATCACTCCCAAGGACAGAAGATGGGATCTAGCCAGCTTCCGTTCCAGAAGCCGAAGACCCCGCTCCCCAGAATGTGGGGCTCCCCAGAATGTGGGGCTCCCCTTGCTGGACACCAGCTGACTGTCACACCCCAGAGGGTTGCCCTGGGGAAGGGGCCAGGCACACGTGGCCTTTGCTCTCATCCTGACAGGGGTGGCAGGCTATGCGTGGCCACACTGGACCCAGGCGTGACAGTCACCACAGGAGGTACAGGAAGTGGCAGGGTGGAAGTGGGCACTGTCAGCAAAGGACAGGGGACAAATAAGGCAGTGTCACCCCCAACTTCCAAAAGCAGAATGTGACATCGTCTCTCCCAGGATGTGTGTTCCATTAGCCAACTGAAGGCACAGCCCGGGCCAGCACAAGGACACAGAGGGTTTTAACCAGAGGAGCCCAACGCCAGCCGCCACAGCCACCCCCTCAGGCCATGACATCGTTCCCCTCTCCTGCAGGCAGCCCCGAAGCTACCACCACGTGCTGCCCGCCAGAGCGAGACACCTCCCCTGGCCCCCAAGGCTCGTCGGGGGACATGACTGCAAGGAAATCCTCGAGTCTCAGTCTGACCGCTGTTTGTTTCCCGTAATGGCACCTCCTCAACCTTGAAACTACTTTCTGTTCTGAAAATTGCTTGAAAATAAGCCGTACTCACGGGCGGGCGCTGGCCGGCACAGCCAGGGCTGCGGAGCTGAGAGCAAATAAATGACTTCGGGGTCTGTTGCCCCGGCTGCTGGTGAGGCTGGGCTCCCGCCCCTCCCCAGGTGGACCCCTACCCAGCCCCGCTCCAAGGCATGCTGTGGCACCCACTGCCCCCAGCACCCAGAGCAGGGTCCTAAGCTTGACTACTTGGACCAGGACCAAACCCAGCAGCCACTGACCACTGGAAGCAAAGACTGACCCACACAGACAGACTGACCCAGACCCGGGAATCGAGTGGGGGTGGGGAATGAAAGGGGGCCTTTTGGAGGCTGACATCCGGCACCCTGGGTTAGCCCACAATACACGCGGGACACCCAGGCCCACACATGTACACACAGTCATTGTGGTCACACAAACACAGGGCACCCCATGTGCACACATGTGGCCTCGCACAGGTGCACGCGGGGCACACACATGCAGACACAGATCTCCACGACCAGAGCTGAGGCCCGAACAGGGCCCACCGTGAGCCCCCGCCACCGTGGGCCGGACAGAAGGAATATGCAGAGGATGGCTTTGCGGACCCTGGGAGCCTCTGGGCCCAGCACATGGCAGGGACAGCCTGAGGCTTCAGGCAGCAACACGCAGCCCCTGGCCGCACCATGGACTCCAACGTCCACAGGTCTGTGCCCGCGTGTGGACCAGGCAGCTGGCCAAGAGGACCTGTCCTGTTCCTCCGGGAGGGGCTTTGCTCTCCAGGGCAGCCAGGCTCCTGACCAAAGTAGGGGACGATGCCCTGACAACGGCCCAGAAGAGAGGACATGGTGGTGGGCACCTGGCCCGGGGCCCACGTGGCTGGCAGTCAAGAGCAGCCCCAGCTCAGGTGTGCGGGGCCAGCACTGACACAGAAAGGCACAGAGGTGCCACGGCGGCTCAGCAAAGCCATGTCCCAGCTCCAGCTGCTCCCTGAGGCTCCCGGGTTGTGGACGCGGCCCTCGCTGTGCGGCCCGGTGCCCAGGGTGGGCGACCGGCAGGGCCGGAGGGGCCCGGCACCCGTGCCCAGGCCGGCAGCTTGCCTGCGTGTCCGCCCGGCCGAGCACGGGCTGCACGGCCCACTTGCTACTTTGAGGCCAAGGGCGCAGGGTAGAGGCGCTCAGTGTCACCGGGAGCCAGGCTGGGGGAGGAGGGCAGAACCTTCAGAACTAATGTCAATTTTCTGCATCAAATATTTTGATAATTAAACAAAGCTGATCAAGAGAGGCGAGCAGCACGGCTCCGGAGCTCAGGAAGCAGCCCATTAAATAGAGGCCCGAAAGCGCCCGCGGCGGCAGCACCAGATTAATGGCTCAGCCGTAATAGATTTTCCCAAGCTCAGCCGAACGGGCTGCGTGGGCCAGGGAGGGGCCAGCAGCCCGCGCCTGAGGGAGACCGTTAAAGGGACAGGGACAGTAAATCAAGGGGCCCACAGTGACGGGTGGGGCCAGCCGTGGGCTGCGACCCACCCACTCGTGTCTGACCTGAGGTGTCCCCTCCCTCAGGGTGACGGGAGTCTGCGGTCCAGGCACTCAGTGAGGCGCCCTGGGGACCCGCTGGAAATGCGCCGCCAGCTTGAATGCATACACAGGCCGGGGAGGCTCCTGGCCCATCAGGGCTCCCTCCTTCCGGCGCCTGCTGTGTCCAAGGTGGTGCAGACCGAGGGGTGCTGGGCCTGGGGCGAGGACTCGGTGCCCCTGGAGCTGCCTCACCCGGCCATGTGCCACTAGCTGCCCTCTGGCTGGCCAGAGGAGGGTCAGGCTGGACGCCCTGCCCACCCACCAGACCCCCGCCCACGTCCACACCGCTGTGGAGCATGAAAACCAGCGGAAGGAAGCACATTTGCAGTCCTAGCAGAGGCTGATATGATCGCACTGCAGGCATGGTTCCCATTTGGGGCATTTTCCGGGGCTGGGGGACTCTGAGGTAATGAGAGCCAGGGCTGCTGACGTGGGAGGGCGGGCATGCATTTGGGGCAGGCACCCACGCAGCTCTGGTCCCATGGGGCGGCTGGACCCTGCAGGACAGGGCAGAGCCAGTGGGCCCCACGCAGCCCCCACGGCTCTCCAGGACCCTTGGTGAGATGGGGTTTCAGAAGTCACCAAGCCGCCACGAGCCTTCTGAGACGCTCCACGCCCCAGCATATCGAGTCGAGGGCGCTGCCTGGCCTGGGCCCCCTGTCTCCGCGTCCTCCGCAGGCTCACTCAGGGACGTCCCACGCCCAAGAAATGAAGGTGTCCACCAGTTCTCGGTGCCTCGTGCAGCAGACGCTTATTGGGCCGCTGTTGGAAGCTGGACCCAGGAAGACCAGCGGGGGTGCAGGGGTGGACCCTGCCTGGACCCTGTTCTGTTGCTTGTCCACTCGGGCTGGTGGGGAGAAGCTGGGCACCAGTCCCCTGACCCCGAGGCCCAGGAGCATGGCCTGTGTGCCACCCCTGTGTGTCCAGCCACTGTACCTGGGGGAACCAGCCTCGGCCTTCTCAGGCTTCAGGCCGTGAGGCTGGCCTGCCGTACTGCCACAGCCCCCCTGGGGACACTCTGATCTCTCCCAGGCTCCTACCTTCCAGCCCCGTGCGCCAGATGCAAGAGGGAAGGCTTCGTGGGGACAGGAGCCCTGCGGGCAGCATGGGGCCAGAGACGCTCCCCCAGCCCTGTACCCCCAGCTGCTGCCCCCTCCATGCCTCCTCCATCCTAGACACATCCGCCGAACAAGCCACTGCACAAACCCCTCGGGCTGCTCCATTGCCCAAGCCCCCGCCCAGGGCTCTCTGACTAAAACTTCGTGTCCTCTCTTCTCACCCTTCAGAGCAGACCCCTCCTGCCCTGCCAGGGGCCGTCCAGGTGCCATGTCTCTCCAGACAGACGCACATCATTACGACTGGACTGACCTGCCCTGAACTTGCTAATGCCGGACTTGTCACATCGGTCAGGGCTAGGAGCCTGGGGCGGGGGGGGCACTGCCTAGGGCCTGCATGGTGAGTGAGCCTCAGGTCCCACCTCGCCCTGTGGACGGCGGTCACTCCACCTCTCTGGCCACCTACTGCTGCTGCCCCGCCTGGCAGGGATGACCAGCTTCCCCACCCCCTTCGCTCCACAGCAGCTCACCAGGGGCCAGAGGGCTTGCCCTGTGTCATCTAGGACTGTCACCCCCGAGTCCCCATCACCCTGCCCCGCTGCACAGAGAACGTGGTAAAACCTACCTAGGTAGGCACAGCTGGCCTATCTGTGCCCCTTCTCCTGCCTCCACCCCTGGACACTGGCTGAGCACCTAGGCCCAGACTGCCTGCGAGCAGGACACGCCCAGCAGTGCAGCCACAGACGTCCCAGCTTGTCCCAGCTGAGCCGGCTCCATCGGAGTTTTACTCCTTGGGGAGCAAACTGGAGCAGCCCCTTCGGGCTTGGCTGGGACGTGAGGGCTCCGAGGAGCCCAGGAGCCTCCTTGACTGGCCGTGGGTTACAGACCAGCCGCAGTGACCATGCAGGGCGCATGCCTGGCCAGTGTCCACTTCCTCCCGTGACTGGCAGAGCAGATGTCACAGCTCATGGAATCCCTCACATGCAAAGGGGCAGGCAGGGGTCAGGGTCCAGTGGCCCCCCGGCCTAAGGTGGGTGCAGTTGAGCAACCCTTGCTCTCTGTGCCTCCAATTCAAGTGGGGGGGGGGGCGGGCACAGGCAGAAAGTCTAGGATCTGGGAGGTCCCAGGCTGCACCGTGCCTGTGGCTCCTCAGCAGGTAACCCTCCTGGGGGGGCAGTCAGACAAGATGGGCGTCAGGGAGGGAGCCCGGAGAGGACAAAGGGAGGGCCCGGCTCCCACACCAGAGCCCCAGGACAGAGGGAAGGGGGGTGTGGGATGGGGGACAGGAGCCAGGGCCTCCTCCCTTGGCTCACACCCGGAACTTGGCCGCCAGGACCCCAGGGACCAGCTGTCCGCTGAGTCCAGACTGTCACCCAGAGACCTGGCATCCCGGCCACCCCAGATCTGGCCACCCCACAGACCCACAGAGAGGCAGCCCCCCTGTGCTGGGCAACCTGACACCCCACTTCCCTGCCCACCCTCAAGGGGCCCTGTCACAGGCTGAGCCCCCGCTCAAGGTCAAGCGCAGCCCAGGAGGTCTGCGGCGTGGGGATGGCCGCCACAGGTGGCGTCAGACCACAGGTCGCGCGTGCACACAGCCCGGGCAGTCACTGTGACTGCACGGCAGCCAGGCCCTCTGTGCTTCCATTGGCTCTGAGAGCACAGACAAATCTACCCTGGCCGGGAGAGCTGGCCTCCTGCCGCCCTCCCTTCCCCCAAGGGGCTGTCTGCTTGGGGTGCGACTCAGGGTGCCCGACCTCAGGTGCCCTAGCCCTGGGACCCTGCAGTTCCAAGTCAGGTTGTCACTTGTTGCTGTGGCCAGTTGCTGACCCTCTCTGGGCCCCCTTTTTCTCACGAGCAGAGAAGGGGTGACCGGCCCCAGCCCCGCATCTGTCTGACAGAACACAGCCGGAAGTGAGAGGCTCCCACCCCAGGCCTCCTGCACGGCTGTCGCCACCCCCGTCCCAGGGTCTCCAGGCTCCACCGGCCATGCTGTTTTCTGCCCAGCCACCCCTGACTGACCCGTGAGACGCAGCACTGGCCACTCCTGGACCCAGGGCCGGCACCTCAGGCAGCCTGTGCAGCCCATGTGGTGGGCAAAACCTCCAGGCCTGGTGCTCCGGAATTGTCCCCACTGTTAAGAGGACATCAGATGACCCGAGTGCAGGTCTCTCCCGGGTCTGAGACTTACCAGCCTCAGGGCCCCACCCCACAGAGCTCTGTGAGCAATACCAGTGCCAGTGGCATCCACAAGCCACGCACCCGTCACCCCGCCCAGGGGTACCCCCTTAGGGATCCCGCCCCCCCAGCACAGGGCCACGGCCCTGAACGGCACCTGTGCTCGGCCACGAGACTTGCCGGACCCCTCACAATTGAGACGGATCAGACCCCAGGCCCAGAGCTCGGCACTGTCCCCTCCTCCTGGCCAGTGGCCTCTGTCCTCGGAACATGTCACCTGTCAGCCCTAGCACCACATCTCAACCCACCCCAGTCTCCCCGGGCCCCACCTCCTCCTGTCCACCCTGCCTTTGTCCTCCCGGAGGGGCCTCCAGTGGCCTGGGGGCAGCTGATGAAGGATGTGTTCATGGGGCAAGGCTAAGACTCATTCCCCGAAACCACTGTGGGGGAAGGAGGCACCATCGGAACCCCGACAACAGGAGCGTGTTGTAACATCAGAAAATGTCCCCTGTTCCTCACACACAACAGTCAAGACCCCCCAATGGGAGGTCCCCGCCATGAAGGGCGTCCACAGCCCGTAGGGCCAAGGACTGGGCCACCTGGGGGCCCATCCACACCACACAGACATGGCTGTCCCTGAGAGCCAGGTGCTCAAGGCCTGAGGTCACTGGGAGGCAGGCACAAAGGAGCGGGTGGCCTCAGGTCCGGCATCTCAGCAGCAGGCCGGCTCCCGGGAGCCCCAGGGCACGGCCAGGCCCCAGCCCTCTGCCCGGGGCTGTGGGGACCCCTGACCTGACACCCGCAGGCAGAGCAAGTCCCTGCAGCCTCCCCGATGGGAGCGCCCACTCCGGGGCCTGAAGCAGCAGCTGTGCCGTGACCTGTACACCCTGTGCTCCAGGAAGGGGGCGGGCAAACTGCCACCGGAGGCCAGGCCGGGAGAGGAGCACTCGGGGCCGCCAGTAGGTGCCAGGCCCCTCGTGCCTGGGAGTGACCGAATGACCTGGGTCCCGCGCCCAGCTGCCCACTGCCCCAGCCCGGAGACAGAGCCGCATCCGGCTCCATCTGAGCAGATCGGGCTGCTCCGGCCCCTCCCCATCCCTGATAGATAATGGTTTAATAAGCGATCTGTTTTTTATTTAAAGGGTCGGCAGTAAACCCAGATCACATTTCTCACTTGGTGGGTCAAAAACCGCTTATGCTCATTTCTGCAACGTAAAGCGACACTCTATCAAATCAAACATTTCCAGATGCGCCCAGCTTGCGCGGAGGCGGCGGTGGTTCGGGGAAAGCAGGCCGGGAACACCACCTACCGGCCGCCCGGGGCCCAGCCCTGCGCTCCCGCTGCCTGGAGGCTCTGCAGCCTCGGGCAGGCGCCTGGGCGTAGACTTGAGGGACGGGCCCCCTGCCCACACTGCCCCAGCCCGGCTGTCTGAGGGGCCAGACCCCTCTGCTGCCTGCCCAGCCTCTCCAGCTGCCTCTCAGTGACCGGACCACAGCAGCTGGAGGAGCCCCTGGACAGCCGGTCTCCCAGGGGAGCTGGCACGCTGGCCAGAAAGAGGGACAGAAAGGGATGAACACCCCGGTGCGGGTACGAGCCCCTGCCTAGCTCTGAGCACGCCTGGGGCACAGCCCCACCCATCAACTCCACGCAAAGCCCACCGTGTCTTAGAACAATGCACACACACTCCCAAAGGACTCGGCGTGTTGGGGCCAGAGCTCCCCCACCCCCCCGCTGCCCCACCGCGGGGGGCACGAGGGCCTCTGGGGCTCCAGGCCACAGCACCGAGGTCTGGACGGCAGCCTCTGGGCAGCTCCCCTGCACCGCAAAGAGGAAAACGCGAACAACGTCCATGCCGAAACCTCCCTGGGGCTGCGGCCACCGCCTTCCACGCGTAAACCCGAGGCTGCCCAGGGCCACAGATGCAGGGCAGGGTGGGCCTCGGGGGCGCCTGCGCGGCAAGGGCTCAGGGAGCCCCCTTCCAGAGGTCGGCGGGCGGGGGGGGGCTCCCAGACCCACCTGGGCTGTCTCGGGGGGGAGCCCCTGGAAACACACTCGCTGGCAGTCACCCTGAAGCACATTCCGGTATGCAGTTTTCGCCCCGAATTAAAACCGCAGCCAACGTTAAATTTAATAATAGAGTTATAAACTCCCGAACATGCACGGCTGGCGGCCCGACCCCAGAGAGAAGAGGGAGGCGCTATAAATAGAGGTCCTTGTAAGCAAATATCAGGACTTGGTCCAAAGGTTGTTGAATTACCTTTTGTGCAAACTCCATGTCTCTGCGTCAGTCACGGGGCGGGGGTGGGGGGTGGGCTTGGTGGCTGGGGATGCGGGCAGGACCCCCGTGAGCCCCCACCCCACAGGACCCACCAGGCAGCTCCGGCTACAGGGGGGCCCCACCCCAGAACCCAGACTCCTGCGGCAGCCCAGCCCCGCACCAATTTCAGCTCAGTGATGAAAGGCAAGGTGGGGACAGAGGAAACAGGGGACGGATGACAGACAAGAGCCAGCTGGTCAGGGAAGTGCTGTCCTGCCTCCAGGCTCCAGACAGGCCGCCCCGGGATGGAGCCCGGGTGGGTCCGGCCTGACCAGAGCCAGCTGGACGGGCCACCCCCAACGGCCCCCAAGACCAGCCCCTTCCAGCCGCCGAGAAACGTGAATGACGGAGAATGCTCGGGGTTTCTCGGGGAGCAGGAAGTCTCCCTCCACTCTGCCCCTGATGGATCTCAGAGATGCCGGCCTCCCCCGAAGTGTGGGGCCTGCAGGACATTCCCTGACAGGTGGCTCATCCCCATGGGTCATTCACTAGTCACAGGATGCCACAGAACAGAAATCTAAGCATTCAAGGATCTCTCCCTGACCCTGCCCACCCCTGACTCACTCATTCACCCTGCCCTCGGGGACCTCCCGGTCCTGTAAACACCACCCCATGGGGTCTGGGAGCACTGGAAGCCCCACTCTGGCGCCTTTTCAAACACAGTGTCCCCTTATCCACCTCCTTCTCCTTCCCTCACATCTCTGAATTTTGCCCACAAAGGCAGAGAGCCCTGCCCTTCACCTTGGGGTATAAATTTCCCCCTGGAAGGGGATTTTATAGAGACTATAGGAGTAAAACTTGGCTGCTCCTGAGCACAAATGCCACCTCCTCCAAGAAGTCTCCCTGGTTTGACGACCCCAGCCCTGGGCACTCCCTCCCACCCTGAGCCACCCTGGAGTGGGGCCTGCGCTGTCTTCACTTTCATCATCTTCTGAGTCCCCCACCGTCACCACGCAGCCCCAGCCCCCGGTCCCTGGCACAGAAAGCATACCTGAAGGAGACGGGTCATCGCCATATGAAAGGACCCGATGCATCTTTACAATAAAATGACTCAGGCTGAAACGGGAGTTTGCCTCTGTGACCCAATGAAGGCTTGAGGCCAGCCCTTTACATGGGCCCCACTAAGCCCTGTGACACCCCACACAGAGCCACTGTGGCCCCGGAGCAGGCCTCAGACAGGCTTCAGGAAGACGTGGGGCCCTGTCTGCTCACCCCAGCACAGCCCAGCACCCCTGGCTGCTGCCCCAGCTCTGAGGGACTCACCGGTGGGTGCCGCCTTTGTTGTCACTCTCTGGGGGGTTTGCAGAAGCCCCCCTGCCCCATGGTGCCCCGTGGCCGTTGTGGTGGACTGTGCTGCCTGCAGTGCGACCCTCCAGGTCCGGCGGTGCAGGGAAGGGCCAGCCTGGGCAAATGGTCCCTCTGCCCCCCTGCACCTTGGAGGTCTTGGACAGCAGCCCCTGCAGACAGGTCCTCCAGGTTACAGGTTAACTGGTGAGAGGCAGGTGAGGACTCAGCACACCCCTGTGGAGCACGCACCTGAGGGTCCTCCAGTTCCCCCCTCTGTTCTCCAGGGAGGGCAGCCTAGGAGGGGCATGAAGGGGACAACTGAGCAGGGACTCAGAGAAGAAGGAAGGGCTGGTCCAGTCTTGGGGTGTCCAGGAATACCTAGAAAAAACAAGTGTCAGCCCCTGGCACCTGGGAGGGGACGAGAAGCTTCCCAAAGCAAATGACACCCCCACCAGCCCAGCAGCTCTCCCTCAGCCCCACTGTGCCTGCTCCTCCACCCCAGGGACGTGGTTCAGTCGGGAAGGTGGGAAGCAATAGCCCACGGCCCCAGCCGCCCGGGGCCTGCCTTAGAGAAGCAGGGGAAGCCACGCTTGGCAGCATGGGGCAGGGAGCTTGTCTCTGTGGGAGAGCCCACTCAGGGATGCTTGCCATCGCCCCCTCTCTGCCTGGGTGCTAGGTCCCCTTCTCCAGACAGCCCCTGGGACACAGAGAGGAAAGAGAGGGACCCCATCCCGTGGCCCCAGCCCTGTCCAGCCTCATGCACGAGCCCGGCAATGACCAGACCAACACTTCTCCAGGAAAAGCACGTCCCGGACGGGAAGCTTGTAAGAGGGGAAGGCCCTGCCCTGTCCCAGAGGTGCCACAGAACTAACTCAGCCTCAGGGGACCAGGGAAGGCTTCCTGGAAGAAGAGGCATTCAAGGACAGGCCAGAGAAGAGCTGTCACATCCCCAGGGGTCAGGAGAAGCAGGGAGGCGGTGGGGCCTCAGCCAGGCCCTCCGCCTCCCAGCAGGTGGGGGCTGGAGCCTCAGTTCCTCCAGAAAGGGGTCAGCACGACACCAAGGGTGGGGCGGAGCCGGGCCCACTCACAGCAGACACACAAAGAGCATTTGTTGGGAGAGGGAGCAGCGCCCCTCCTGGGTTACAGCCTGAGAGTTCGGTCCTCAGAGGAGGGGCTCGGGCCACCTGCTGACCTGTTCTGAGACCTCTCAAGCCCTCCCACCACCACCACCCAGGCTCTGCTGACTCCTGAGAGCAGAGGCCTCTCTTCACCCCAGCTGCCCCTTGTCACCCAGTCCTCAGACACTGTTCTCAGTGGCCAGGAGTGGCCCCAGGCTCAGTGGGAGACAGGGTCCCTCACGATGTTTCCCGGACCAGCAGAGGGGGCACTTTGGGAGGTCTCCGTTGCTGCTCTGATGGCCGAAGAGGGGTTGCACACTCCTGCCCGGTGGGGGCTTCCCCTCCACGCCCGTCTCAGCCAGGAGACAGGCGCTGCACCTGCTGGGCCCTCGGGGAGCCCCAGGAGCTTGGGGCCTGGACAGGCAGAGATGGGGCTCCAGGGGACTCAGACCCCTGACCTGCACTCTCCCCTGGGTCCTAGCCACAGAGTGCTTGCCTCGTGCAGCCCTCCTTCTGGGTGCTGAGGGCAAGTAAGAGGCTCCTGGAGCCAGGAGAGGACTTGGGGGCCAGGGGCCCCTATAATCCCCAGTTCCTGCCTCACGGCCCACCTGGCCACCCCAACCTCTATTCCTCCTGTCCTTGTCCTGGCTCACCCCTGCCCCCTCCCCCACAACCTTCAGTGGCTCCTTTGCACCCAGGCTGAGAGCCGAGCTCCTCCTGCCTCCAGGCACCCCTCTCTCAGGGCTCGGGGACCCCACACCCTCCCACTCACAGGCACTCACAGCTGAAGCAGAGGCCCCCTCCCCTCTGCCCCCTTGACACCCCCATTCTTGACTCTGGGCCTTTGCTCGTGCTGACCCCAGCCTGAAACACTGTCCCTTCCTTGGCCATCTGGGACAAGCCAGCAGGAGGCCCCCAGCCCAGCATTTCCCCCCGCCACCTGCTCTGAGGCCCACCTCCCGCACTGGGTCTGCTCTCTTGGACAGAAAGCAAGAGGCACCGGCCCCCCACGCCCAGGCAGAGGCCAACATGCTGGACGTTGTCCACTCCCAGGACAGGCGTACCCCCTCCCACCCCTGGGGGCTGGTGCCACCCACCCCTCCCCTGGGCCAGAGCGCAGGGGTCTGGGGTCTGGGCTCTGTTGATGAGTCTCTCTGCAAACTCGGCAAGCTCTGTCAAAATATTTTTAGCATTTGTTCTGTTTTTAAAACCCTGAGGTATTAGAGTGCACTAATCTTTAAAAAGGTTAATTTATTCATAGAGATTTTGACAGAGACGTATGGCACCGTGCAGCCCTGGCCCTTCCCGGGGAGAGCGAGCCGCGCAGGGGAGGGGGTGCTCACACAGGCCGGACAGCGGCCCCCCAGGGGCCTGGGCCCTGCCGTCGCCCCGCCCAGCCTGACCCCGGCACTGGCTGGGCCGCCCCCCATTTGCTCGCCGACCTCTGCCCAGCCAGCAGGGTGGGGTGCAGGCAAGGCCCTCAGGGTAAGGGACAGGGCCAGCTGAGCCCCAGGCTGGGGGGTTGTCCGTACCACCAGGCCTATGTGGCCACAGGAAGAGCCACTGAGAAGCCCCCTTCTCCAAAGCAACCGCCACCAGCCCCCTGGGGCTGGGACATGGGGGCCACGTCCTGTCTGGGCCAGCCTGTCCTCCTGGGCCTCCCCAGGGTGTTCAAAGCACATGGGAGAAAACAAGGCCGACCTCCCTCTCCAGCCAGACTTCCCTGGCCAGGGACTTGAGGGGTCCTAGAGAGGCCAGGGGACCCCAAGGAGGGGCTGGGCCCTGTCATCCGGCACCAGGACTGAGGCTCCAGGGACCCGTGGGAGCAGGAGGCGCTGGGGCGTGTGTGTGTTTGTGACGCTTTGGGACAGAAGGCTCTGTTCCTGCAACACCAAGACGGGTCTCACCCCAGGGCCTTTGCACCAGACTCCTGCCCAGACCTTCCTCCTCCAGGAAGCCCTTCCTGACTGCCCATGGACCCCCACCTCCCACACCGATGCCCAGGTCCCAGCATGTCACTGTTTTGTGCCTTTCGACCCCCCTCTGAAAGCTGTGTGTCCCCGTGTCGGGTGCGTGTTCGCTGTTGGCAGCTCCCCCACCGGAGGCTGAGCTCGAGGTACGGAGGGTCTCATCAGCCTCGGCCAGTCCACAGGCATTTGTGGCCTCCGCGGGCCACACACACTTGTCCACATTGCTGCCTATCCTCCAGAGGGCCCTGCTGGTGGCTGCCTGGTCCCCGGGCCCCGCTCTACCGAGGTTAATAATCATGCCTGGCCACGGACCCCGACCTTCATTTTCTGTTTCTTTTCCGCTGGGACTGAGGGCAAGAAGCACCTCGGGGCCGGAGTCCACCAGGCGGTTCCTGGACTGGAGCTACCAGGCCCTCCTCATGGCTGTCTTCCCCTGGGCGGTCAGTGCCTCCAGCAGCCCAGGCCCCACTGTGGGGGAGCCCTGTCCCACCCACCCGGCTGTGCTCCGAGCCAGGACAGAATGCTCCATGAGCCTGCTGGGCCCTGCGAGCACCTGTCCCTGGTTGCAACCTGGCTCTGATGACAGCTTGTATGTGACTCTGGGCCAGGGTCTCTCCTTTCCACAAAATGGGCTGGCAGGCATGCCCAGCGAGTGCACACAGAGCGTTTGGCCGAGGCGGAAGCTCAGTAAATGACAGTGTCCTGAGTGGGGACACCGTCAGGCCCCTCGCTGGACCTACACCAAGTGAGGCGGGACCGGCAGGCAGGTGAAACGCCCCCTCCCGAGGCCCAGGGGGCACCGAGGCAGGGCCCGAACCCCAGATCCCATGGCACCCAACACCTCCCCTGCTGCCGCGGGGGGCCCTTGGTCCGCTCCGCAGAGGCCCCCCATGCCCCGGGTTCCCGGTGTGAAAGCCTCTGCGTGTCCTTGAAGGGAAGGGCCGGCAGGCAGGCGATCTGGGGCGCAGATGCGCCGGGGCCGCGTAAACAAGGCGGGAGCGGCGGGATTGGGTTTCGCGGTGGAGAACCGTAACGTAAACACGGGGCGCTTGGTGTGCTTCAGGTGAATTAGCCTGATTCGAGCTGTCAGCTTTAGGAAGTCTAAATAAACAGAGTTGGCCGTCTCCTCCCGGCGTAGGAAGGGGCGAGGACGCCGAGCAGCGCCGGCGATCCAGCCAATCCACCAACCAGCGGGCAACCAACGGCCTTGGCCGAGGGCACAGTGGCCACGTGAGCCCTGCCACCGGGATGCGCCCTCCTGGGAAGCCGCCCTGGGCGCAGCACCAGTGAGCCACCGATTCCCCCCGTAGGGTGGGGCCACAGGGACACCGGCCACCCTCTCAGGGTGCCAGTCAGCTATGGGGTGGGAATGAGGCGTGACCCCGCTGGCCTGGGAGCACGTCTGACCGGCGCTTGTGTCCGCTACGTGTCACTGTGGGCAGGCGGGATCACGTACACCGGGTCCATCTGACCTCGGAGACAGATCTCAGGAGGGGCTCCCCACCCAGGGCCAGGGCTCCCTCAGCAGTAAACTCAGGCCCCTCAGAGCCCGTGGGGCAGCAGGAAGGTGACTCAGAGCACCTGGCACCAGCCCAGCTCAAAGTGGACCCTCCCCAGGGTCACCTGGCTTTGGGGGCCATCAGGGTGGACACAGCCCAGCCTCTGCCTTACAGACCCATCCGCTCCGACATAGGCCGGACAGCAGCCTCCTCCCACCCCTCCCGCACGGACCCGTGTTTCTGCCTTCCCCCAGCAGCGTCACTCCAGGGAGGTCAGACCAAGGTGGTCGAGGGACCCAGGGACTGGGCTGATCCTGAATAAGGGTCTCAGGATCACCACTTTGGGCAGCTTACCTCTCCCTCTCTCTCTGTTTCTCTTGGCCCCCCTTCCCCACTCTCATCCCCACGTCTCAGCCGTGCCTCCACTTCCCCACTCCCTCGGGGGTGGGCACTCCTGGGCTGCAGCCCGCCCGATGCCACCCCCGCAGAGCTCTGGACCGTCACTTCACCAGGACTGTGTGAAGTGGAAGAGAAGCCCCTGAAGTCCCCACCCAGGGCCCCTCAGAGAGGAGTTCAAGATGTCCCCTCCACCCCACCCCTTCCTCCCCTCAGCCTTCCTGGGGCCCTCACCCATGGGTGGGAGACACAAGGCCTCACCCTGCTCAGGACCTCAACCCCCAAAAGTGGGCAGGGTGGCCCCACAGCGGCCCTGCTGCTCCCCAGCTCCACCTGCAGAGAGCGCGGTCGGGCTGCCAGAACCAACCAGTGCAGGAGCCCGGCCAGGGGCAGGCAGGGCCCAGCAAGCACTGCAGCTGTCCCTCAGGGGGCTTCCTGGAAGCTGGGCTCACCCATGGCCCTGCGACGGGGAACCGGCGCTAGGCCCCCCTCCGGAGGCCCTCAGAAGGGAACAGGATGCAATTGGGAGGTGGGGCTTTATCACCCCCGGCCACCCTGCATGGGTGAGGCCCTGAGCCTTGCATGGGTCCCTCACACGACTATTTCCTGGAAAGTGGTCACCAAGGCTCACGAGGGTGCCAACACCTCCCACACTCGCTGGGCTCTCTAAGTGGGCAGCCATAATTAGAGGTGCTCGAGGCTCTGCCCCCATCCCCAAAGCAGAGAAGCAAGTCACCAAGTCACCAGCTTGGGGACCTAGGTCTGTGCTGAGCCGCCTGTGGGGGCTGAGCGGCAGTGGCTCCGAAGTCCCGGTCTCAGGGACAGGGCCCACCCCACCAGGCCGCCCCAGCCCTCGGCAGGAAGGCAGAATGCTCTCCCCTTTGGCCAGGCACTTCCTGTGACCGGCTTTTCAGGGGCCCAAGGGACAGGGCCTTGCTCGAGTGAGTGCTGTGGCCTCAAGGGCTCCTTGCCCTGATCCCGCAGACTGCGGGCTCCCCACACACTGCCGCCGCCCTCCTCAGGCCTCAGCCCTGCACACACGTGGGCCTGGACAGGGCTGGGGGCAGGGCGGTGGGGAGGGTGTGCGAGGTCCTCGGGGCGGCGGGAGGAAGCGGTTTGATGTGCGGGTGGATGTTTGTTGATATCCGTTTCCCTTCCTGGAGGGACTGCGTGCACCGTAATTCGGGGAAGCGGGCCGGAATCAGCAGCGGGGCCCCAGAGCCACCCCCACCGAGGGTTCAAAGCCTAGTGGGTGAGGGGGCCCAGTGAGGCTCCTCCAGGAGCTCAGGGCTTTGCCCGCCTGCATGGAGCCCACTGAAGCCTCCAAGGAGCCACATCCTTGCTGAGCCTGGCCACAGCCAGGCTCTGCCGAGCACAGCACCTCGGGGTGCCGGGCCCCTGGAACGGGGCTCCTGTCCTCACACGGCTACCCTCCGTGGTTGGCATCTTATTTTCAAACCTGCTCATAGCACAGGTCCCAGCGCAGCCAGGGTGAGGGTTCTGCCTTGTTCCCGTCCCGTTCGGGCCCGAGGGGACCGTGTGTCCTGCGTCCCAGCCTCTGCCCACAGGTCGCATCCCTGCAAAGAGCCAGGTCCTGGTCCGGGGGGCAGGGGCATCACTGTCCATGCTGGACACAGGACCTGGTGTTCTGGGTGCAGGGCTGCACAGGGAGGCCTGGCCAAGGGCCACAGCTCCTCCCCAGGGCAAGCCCCAGTGTTGGTGGGGACCGTCCCCAGGGTCCCCAGGGGGACACCCTCCTCCCCTGTCCCCAGCACTGCCCCCCCACACACACACGCGGCTTCCTGCCCTCCCTGGAGCAGGCAGCTGGTGGCACCTGTGGCCTAGGTTTGCCGTCACTTCCCCACTTTTGAGGGTTCGCTTCTCAGTGGCACCTTGGGCCACGGGGCCGAGGGGAGGCCAGAGCCACCCTGGAGAAGGCCGTGGCTGCCCATTTGCGACACACTTGGGCTGTCCCTCGCTGCCCTGTGGCGGAGCTGGGTGACTCTCCTGCCAGACCCAAACGTGTCATCTGTACAAGCCACACATTTCATCCAAACTTCAGGGAGCTCGGGGCGGCGGAGGCATAGTGAGTAAGCGGAGACCCTGCCAGCTGGGGTCATCAGTCAGTTCCAGGGCGAAAGGCACACCTGGGATAGAGCCCCAAGCAGGACCTCAAGAGGGGTTACCAGGTGGCCTGCCCACTGACCCCTTCCCGGGACCCCCACCCTCCCCAAGCACCCACCCACAGGAAGAAGGTCAAAGACAGGCCCCGTCCTACAGGCTGACCTCCCGCAAAGCATCCGAGCCTCGGCCTGAGCAGACACCGCCTTCCTATGCCTCCCGAAAGCCTTGGTCCTCACGGATCTGGGGTCGGTTTTGTGGGTCCATATGGCCATGTCAGAGGTCCCAGCTGTGCGCCTCACCCTAAGACCCTGAGTGGCCTGAGGCACCAGGCCCAGGAAGGCAGGGGTGGGGGGCAGGAGCCCTGGCCCCAAGCCCCAAGGCCACTCCATACCCTTGGTCAGCCCCAGGGCCTCCTCGCCAGATGAGGCATCAGGAATGATCACCACTAAGGCCCACAAACTGGCCACTGCTATGCTTGCATTGGAAGAATTAGCAGCTCTGAGCCAACACCCTGCTGTTGCAGCCCCGCGTGAACAGAACCTTTAAAATCCCTGGTCTGTCGGGCCTGAAAGTTTACACTAAATTCCACAAATGACCTCTGCTTCCGGTCCAGTGCGCTCAGCGGAGGGGCCTCGACCCCACGGCAGGTGCGTGCTGGACGCTGGGGATGGTCCCAGCCGAGGGGGCACAGGAATCACCCTACCGAGAGGCACGCACATCTCTCATTCCTGCCGGTGAAGACATCAGCATCCTTCCCAGTTCAGTGGGGCCTGGTCCTGCCTTTCAGGGGCAGGCAACTGAGTTTATTATTTTTAAAGATTTTATTTATGTATTTATAGACAGAGGGGAAGGGAAGGAGAAAGAGAGGGAGAGAAACATCAGTGTGTGGTGACTCTCATGCACCCCCTACTGGGGACCTGGGCCTAAAACCCAGGCATATGTCCTGACTGGGAATCGAACCAGCAACCCTTTGGTTTGCAGGCCAGCACTCAGTCCACTGAGCCACACCAGCCAGGGCAGGCACATGAGTTTATGGAGAGTAAAGAACATGGTGCTTGTTGTCCCAGAAAACATCCATCCCCCAGGCTCCTCCGCCCACAGCCTCTGACCCCACTCAGATCATGCCCAGCTCCCTGCCACCACGCCCGCTGCCCAGCACGCTCCTCAGGGGCTCCCTGGGCAAGTGCTCAGGGAGATGTTCAGTGTGAGTGGGTTTTCGTCTGCAGTCACCCCTCCAGCCACCCGAGTTCCAGCTAGAGGGTCCCTTGACAGCCCTGGGAGGGGGCCGGGGTGGGGAGCTGAGTGACAGAACAGCAGCCAGGTGGGTGGGGACAGGCTTGCCTGCTGGGCAGCAGCCAGATGAGGGAGCAGAGGGTCTCTGCACCTGCCAGTGGCCCCGAGGACAGGTCCACCGAGACCCGCCACCCCCAGGGGCAGGAAGACCCATCTGCCCCCAGGGGGCTCCACCCGATACTTCCCTGGGAACACCAGGAGAGTGTCTGACCCCATCCATCTCTGGCAGTGTTGACTTGAGGAAGGAGCAAGATGTCCAAGCCCCGGGAGGGCCCCCAGAGAGCCAGAGCCCTGAGCCACGCTGCCCAGGGTCTGGACGCGGCCCTCGGCCACTGTCCCCAAATGCCCAGGTTTCTGGGCCTCACGGAGCCTGTCTCTGGAAGTCTCCCCAGCAAGGCCTCACCCAGGACTGGGGCCTCACCTCCAGAGCACCCATCAGGCCAGACCTGGCCCCCACCCCGGCCCCTGGATCAGTTCCTCCCGCCCGAGCGGCATCTTCCTCCCCAGAGCCCCTGGGCCTCCTCCTCTTCCCCCGAGCTGGCCGCCTCTGCAAGCTGCCACTCAGGGTGCCCAGCAACTCAGCCAGTCTGCTCTGGCTCTCCTGGAGGCTGCAGAAAGCCCCTGGGACAAAACTGCTGCCCATGGGCCCTCGAGCCCTAGGGGGAGGCACACCCAGGACAGGGGGACCTCGCCAGCCCTCCTGGCCCAGCACGGGAAAGCTCACTGAGGAGTGAGGGGGAAGCAGAGCTGAGGGGAAGACGCCATCAGCAGGAAGGGCGGGTGTCTTCCAGAGGGACCCGTTCCACAGACGTCCCCGGGAGCCCCACCACCTGCACAAGGTCGCGTGTCCTGGGTCTGCAAAGAAAAAAGTACCGCGCCCAGGACCTCGATGTCACTCAAGAAGCACAAGCGAATGTCAACAGGCAGGCGCCCTCCTGCCGTCTGCTCCCAGCTGTCCTGGCCTCACGGGCCCGACAGAGGAGCCCCGAGAGAGCTGAGGTGTCCCCGCCAGGTTGGGGCAGAATATGTGGTTCTAGTGACCCACCCCCTGAGCCCAAGAAGAAGACTGCAGAGGCCGCTGCAGCCCCGAGCTGTGCGGAGAGAGGTGCGGGCCAGGCCCAGGGTGCAAGGCCCAGGCTCTGAGGCCCCATCCCCAGCTGTGTGGCTGCCTGTCCCGGGCAGGACCGTGAGGACAGTAGGAACAGTGAAACCCTCTCCTCCCTCCGAGGCAGACAAAGGAGGGAAACACCTCCACTGCCCTCACAAAATCACCACGGCCTGGGTTATGATGCAAAACACATGCCGTCCCCTGCTTTGCAGTGGCCTGTGACAGGTTACCCTGTGCTCTGCCCCCTCCTAACCCTCTGGCAACCTTGCAGGTTAGAGGACAAGCATGTTCCCCCCACCTTACAGAGCAGGAAACTGAGGCAAAGAGACACCAGCAGCCCATCCGAGGCGCCCCAGGTGCAGCCCCGGCCCCACTCTGTGTTCAGGCACCCCTGTGCCCGTTGCTGGCTGGACCTGGGAATGCAGGGCGCTGCCCCACTCAGAGCCAGCTTCCAAGCCTCAAACTCCGAAGTTCAGTGTTTTGTAGGAGGAACAGCCAGTTGTAGGATGGGTGGGGTGGGGGTGGGGGTGGGGGTGACTGCCAGACCTCCTGCTGCACAACCTCAGGCTCCTCAGGGCCCCGTCTCTGGGTCAGCGGCAGGGACAGCAGCTGTCACCTGAGGCGGCCCTGGTGAACAGCCTGCTACATGGGAGCCAGCACCCTGGGTCTCAAAGCCACTGCCAGCCAGGCTGGGAAAGCTGCAGCATCAGCGGGCAGGGCAAAGGACGGGGCGAGCTGCCCCGGGCAGCCAGACCAGCGAAAGCACAGGCTGCTGGGCTCCAAGCCCTGCCAGGCCCAGGGATGGGGCCCAGGGGAGCGGGCGGCCGGCCACATGCAGTGCAGCAAAAGAAGGCATGACCAACACTGGAGAAGGCCGTGTCCCGGGTCCCAGTGAACAGGCCTGACCCTTCCTTCTCTCCTCCTGCAGGGCAGGGGAAGAGCCTACAGCCCCCTCCTCAGCCTCCCCCGGGGCCATGCCCAGGGCCAGGAGCACCCTCCCTGAGGGGCACACTTAGGAAGACGAGGGACAGCTCCACTGAACCCCACCCCTGAGCTCGACCCTCCTCTGGTCTCTCCCAGAAAGGTCTATACACTGACCCCCGAACAATGGTCATGTGTATGTATACACAGTGAGTGAGCACACATGTGCATATACAGATTAGTACACACATGTATACACATGGGTGAGTGAGCACACGTGTGTCTACCAACTGTGTGTATGCACATTAGTACATGCACATGCATGCACATGGGTTCGTGCACACTGTGTGGATTAGTGTGTGTGTGTGTGTGTGTATGGGTTAGCACATGTGTGTGGATTTGTGCACATGTGTGCACTTGGGTTAGTGTGCACAGATGTGTGTATGGATTAGTACATGTGTGTGTATACATGTGGGTTGGTGTGCACACCTATACACACATGAGTCGGTTCATGCATACAGGCATATGTGGGCTAGAGGATGCATGTACACATGTGTGTAGATATGGAGTATGTACGCACATGCCAATGTCATGAAAACCGGGGAAGAGAGAGGCTCCCACAGCCCAGGGGAGACCAGGAGGCGTCACATGTCCCTGGGCAGGGTCCTGGGGTGGGAAGACGCTGGCAGGTGAGTCTGAGCAGAGTCGGGAGCACGGCTCCTGCAGCCCGCCCAGCCTGCGTCCGTGTGCGTGTGGTCCGGGTGGCACCAACAAAGAGGGGGTGGGGGGACCATCTCAAGGAAGGCAGCCAGGGGTCGGGCGAGGACCCCCGCTCTGGGCCGTCCGGCCCTCCTCTGAAGGTGGCGCTGGGGGACGGGGCTTGGAGAGAAGGCTGTGCTGAACCCTGGGCTCTGCGCCGTTTCTGCTCATCAAACGTCATTTCAAAATGGAGAGTGCGTCTCAAAAGCTCCCCCCCGCACCCCACACCCCACCACCCCCCGGCACAGCGCTTTAGTGCAGGCAAGTCTCAGAACCTGGAAACGTCGAAGGTCCGACTGTCGCCGACTCACGCCCGCGAGGCTCTGAGCACCTGCGGGTGCAGGGCGACCAGCGACCCAGGGACTGAGGCCAGAGACTGCCGAGACTGTGGGGACAGGACTAAAGGGACCCAGGAGGGCCCTGCGCTCGGGAGACACGGAGGCTCCTGGCCATGCGGCGGTGAGCAAGCCCAGGAGACACCAGCACAGTGAGGGCCCTGGCTGTGCTGCCAGCCTGTCCCCCCCTCGGTGACCGAGCCAGGACTGCGCCCTCTGGCTTTTGAGAGAAAGGGGACACTCAGCCTCGGGGACGTGGGTCCCTGAGAACCAGAGGCCCCACCCAGGCAGAGGGTGGGGGACAGAGTGACCCCGAGGTGCCCGCAGTGAGCTCGGCCCTTGGCCCCAAGCGAGGAGGCTCCTCAAGCACCGCATGAAGATGGACGATCGGCCGCATTCCAAACGAGTCCCGCTAATGACCATTTGGCGCGTCCGCAGCTTCACCAGCAAAACTCAGCCTGCGGACCCCAGCGAGGCCGGGTCCTTGATTAATGCTAATGGCTTTTCTCGCCGGCTGTGAAAATGCATTTTCCATAATTTAGCTGTCACCACAACGAGAAGCATCTATAAAGCACACGCACTCTGCGTGCCTGACGGGCCTGAGGGCAGCCGCCCGAGGAAGCACCAGGAGCAGCCAGCCCTGCCCCCCGCATGCAGGCATGGCCCCTCGGCCTCTCCTGGGCACCTGCCGGCCAACTGCCCGGCCAGGACACAGCTCGGCCTCCGTGTCCACCTCGCAGTGCAGAGCCTCTCCCCAAGCCAGGAAGGAAGAGGGGACAGGGGCTCTCCGTCTGGGACCAGGACGCCCCATCTCGGACGGAGGGAGAAGATCACATGGCACTCAGGGTCCCTGGCCCTGGGGGCCTCGCAGCACCCCTAGCCCCTCGAAGAGACCAGGTGGAGTCTCCCAAGTGCAGAAGCAGCTGGGGGAGAACCGTGCCCCGCCCGCCCAGCAGTGACCCCAACGCAGTGGAATCTGGCCAAAGACAAGAGCCCCAGGTGACAGGCTGCCCACGGACTACTGCCCCTCGGACCTCCCTTAGTCCGCCGCCTGCACCCCAACCGGTGTCAGGCGCTGACGACTCTCTGGAAAGGGCACGGGGACGGGTGAGCTCGGAGAGGCCGGGGAGCAGCGCCAGCATCGAATCAATTAACGCCAGTTCTTCCGAGGGCCCGCCGTGCACACGTTGCCTTCAATTAGTGGGCCCGGCCGCGCACAGGCCTGGAGCCACGGCCACAGAAACCCGCCTGCTTGTTTTAATCTTTACTGAGCCGGCCTTTCGCCTCCAGCCCGTCTAATTGAAACTAATCTTCGCGGGCAAGGCCTGTCTCTTCCCCCTAATCCTCCTCCGAGGAAGTTCACATGGTCCCAATTACAGCACACCGGCCCTTTCTTCCCGCCCGCGTCTCCCTCTGCCAGCCTCCGCTTTTGAAAGTCAGCATTATTGACTCCAGGCCTGCAAGTTCCTGCCCGTCACGGGGCCGTGAGATGCTATCACGGCCTGCAAGGGATAGGGTTACCGCGGACGCATTTTGCGGGTTACGTTTCGCACAAAGGCGATAGAGGGCATGATGGCGCAGAACCGGTGAGCTCCGGCGGGGGGCGGGGGGCGGGGGGCGGCTGGCCCGGATCCCGGGCTCCTGCTGCGGCCCGCTGGATGGCAGTCCAGGGGGTTCTGGAAGCCTCTAAGAGGGGCAGGAGGAAAAAAGAAGAGCAAGGTGCCCCCCCCCCGCAGAGACCCCGTGCCAGGTCAGGGGCTGCCCAGCGGGAGCTGGGGTCCCCGGAGCCAGCCCCATGTTACCTCAAGGCCGAACGGAAATCCCACACTTCCCGGCCTCAGAGAGCGTTGCGTTTCCGAGCCCCGAGCTGGGGTCCCATCGCGGCCATGCTGGCGCAATGACCGGACCTCGGGGCACAGCTGGGGGTGCCCCTGGCTCGTGGTTTTAAAGAGAAACTGAAATGAGTGTTAATAAAGGCAGTTGCTGTTTTGTTAAAGTCGCCACACCCAGACCCCAGACCCCAGACCCCAGACCGGGGGAAGGAAACGGCAAAATGGGTCGAGATGCGGGTGCCCGGGGCGGTGGAGGTGGGGGGACGGGATGTGGGGGCTGCCCGCACTGACCAACTCGGCCCGGGCAAAGCCACAGACGTGAAGCTGCGAGTGAGCAGGGTCCAGGCGTCTGGTCCACCAGCTGCCCTGGCGAGGGGATGCTGTGCCGACCTAGATTTAGGGCCTGTTTATGGAGTTTGGGGCTTAACGCTAGGGGCGTATAAATCACTCATCCACCTCCACGCCTGTCATGCACACCGGCCGCAGCCTCAGCTTTTCTAGAACAGTCCACGAATCAGGAAGGAACTCCCCCCCAGAAACGTCCCAGCCAAGACCCTCATGAGTGGGACCCTCCGGGCAGGCTCTCCCGGAAGCCTCTTTCCGCCTCCCGGGCGGACGCAGAGACCCTGGGCCCCAGGCTGGCGTGGCCGGCTCCTCGCGGCTCTGGCCTCCTGGCCGAGCTGTGAGATGGCGGCCAGGAGGAGCCCTGGCCGGGCAGCGACGCACTGACTCAATGCCCACCTCACTCTGCCTCCGCACCCGCTGCACTGCCCACCAGGCCTGGCCCCCAACCCGGTGAGCTGGCTCCCTAACACGTGTCTCCTGCCCCTTCCCGCGGCCTCTCCTCCAAGGAAGCCCGGGATTGCCGCCCCGAGCTGGGCTCTCTCACCTGAGGCTCGGAGCTGTGCCTCCGAGCCCCAGGAAGGTGAGGACTACGTCAGAGAATGTCCAGCACGACACTGCCAGGCCCGGGGCCTGAGCAGGACATACATGGTCCCCCAAAGAAGTTTCTCCCCTCCTCCCCTGTCTGCAGCTTCTGAGCTCAGCCCCACCCCTATCTCCTCCCGGCAGGGTCCTGCCAGCCCCCCAGGAGCCCTTGCTGGCCAGAGGTCCTCAGGTGCACGTGAGCCTTGGCTCCCACAGCACAGAGCTGTTGCCATGCCGACCGACCCGGTGCCGTCCTGGGTTCCCATCCAGTTAAACCCGAACTTAGCAGAGGACCCAGCCGCCCCGGTCCTAGCTCTTTACCCAAGAAGTGGAAGCGCGGGGCCCAGCGAGCCAATGTTCCAAGCAGCAGTGTTCATAGCCCCAGCCAGACACCCTGGGCTCCTCCCAGCAGTGGCTACCGTGTGTCACCGTACATGACGGACACACCAATAGAGACGGCAGCGTGCTCTGACCTGAATGGGGGGACGGTTACACGGTGTAGACATTTGTCCAAACGCATCTAACTGGACGCTTTACTGGGTGTGTTTTCTAATTGTGGTCAAATACGCACACCATAAAATTGACCGTGGCAGCCAGTTTGAAGCACACCACTCAGTGACATTCAAGTGCATTACTGTGCCGTCGCCTCCAGGACTTTCCACCTGCCCACACTGAAGCTCTGCCCCCGCTGCACACGAGCCCCTTACGCCCCACCCCACCCCCAGCGCCTGGCACCCACCACTCCATTCTCTGCCTCATGAATGTGAGCACTCCGGGGACCTCGTGTGAGCACGGACACGTGGCACAGCCGCACGCTGCGTGAGGACATTTCGGCCCAGGGGCCACATACGTGGCAGAGGTCCACAAGATGATAAAGCAGCCGACACATTCCTGTCACCAGTGACGCTGCGTCCCTCATCACGCCGCAGAGGCACCCGCTCCTCAAGGGTCCGGGGCGACGGTGGTGTGAGCTCAGCCGCGTGGCTGGCGGGGCCGTCTGGGCTCGTGTGAGTGCACGCCGCTGTTTGCACGGCGAGCAAGCCCCCGTGCTCACACGGGTCGGAGTCTCCTCCTGTCTCAGCCTGGAGGATGCTCCCTCCTACACATGTGCCTCTGTGTCCGTCCATCCAGCGATGGACGTTCAGGCCGCTTTGACCTCTTGACTCTTGAGACGGATGTGTTGTGAGCACAGGTGCCACAGTCTCGCGTCAAGCCCCCACTTTCAGTTCTTTGGGGTCCGAACCCAGAAGCGGAGCTGCGGGAACCGAGGGCAGTTCTGCATTTAACTGTCTGAGGAGCTGCCACACCAAGCTCCATGGTGGCCGCACCTCGACACCCCCGCCAGCGGGGCAGAAGGCCCCCGACGCCTCCACGTCCTCGCCAGCACGTGCTGTTTCCGTGACTGCCAGCCCAATAAAGGGCGTTCTGATGGTTGCCCTTTGTCCCATGTCAGTTACGCCTCCACCAAGGTGTCTACACGGTTTTTTTAATGAAAGGAGGCAGCAGGAATCCCCTTGCTCTGTCTCCGCCCCGGGCGGAGGGGCCTCTCCTGAGCTCTTGGGTCTGTGACTGGGCAGCTCACACATCCAGCCCCAGAGCCCGTGGATCAGGCCAAGTGGAGCCCTCTAGGCGTGCCCTGGGGCCTTTCCTCACAGGGCTGCCTTCTCCAGGTCTTCTCGGTGCCCAGCCCTGCCCGGGTCCTTCCCTGGGTGCCCTCTGCCGGGGTTCAGACGAAGCTTTTCAAGGGACTTTCACTGGCAGCTGGCCGGGTGACGACACTCAGCACCCCCACCCAGCATCCCCCGGGCACCCTCCGGTGCAGCTCAGCTCTGCACAGACACCTGAGACAGAGTGACAGATGCAGCCAGCACCCCAGACACCTCCCTGGGACCCTGGGCAGTGGGGTCATCTCATTATTAGCCACAAACCCCACCTGGGCCAGGGCATGCAGCCTGCTCACTTTGCCCGTGACAGCCCCAGCACCCAGCAAGGAGCTCGCAAAAGGCACCCTCAGGGGACACGCATGTGACCTGCCCACCCCCGTGTGCTCACTACGCAGAACCACGGAGCCTCAAACACGTCTGCTCATGGGTAGCAGAGTTGTGCACACGCCATGTGCACACGCCACGTGCAGGAGCACTGGCATTCGGCAGGCACCACCAGCCTTCTCCTGCGGAAGCCACACTCACTCCGGGCATGGCCAGGGCAAGGGCCCAGAGTGACAGCGTGGCCGCAGAGATCACACAGCAGCTAAGCTGGGGCCACGGCTTTTTCCGGGGTGATGACACACCAGCGAGCATCTGCTTCTGGGTTTAAGGGTGACGACCAGGCACAAAGGCTCAATGAACCCCATGTGTTGGGGGCCCCGTTTGTGCACGAGGTTGGGAACCTCCCTCCAGGAGAGGCAGCCCTTTCGGGGGCACACCAGAGAGCTCGTGGGGGCTGTTTTGTCTTGTCGTTCGAACATCTTTCGGAAAGAACGACATCCAGTGTTTCCAGCTGCAGGACAGGCAAAAGGGAGGCGTCCGTCCCATAACGTGTGCAGCTGACGTCAGGAGCTTTGGCGGTTGTGCCATGTCCCTGATGTGGACGAGTCTGCCGAGGTCACCGGCACAAAGGACCACCGACGAGGGGCGGGGACAGGCCTGCACAACAGGAGGTCACTCTCTCATAACCCCAGGGCCTGAGCCCAGGGGTGGGCAGGCTGATCCACCCCCGCCGAGGCCTCTCTCCTTGGCGTGTGGACGGCCGTCTCCTCCCCGCGCCCTCACGTGGTCGTCCCTCTGTGTGTGTCTGTGTCCTCATCTCTTCTCACATGGACCCCAGTGAGACTGGACTGAGGCCACCCTCGCGGTGTTACCTCCATCACCTCGGTAAAGGCCCCTCTCCCAGTGCAGCCCTGTCCTGAGGTCGGGGGGGTTAAGACCTCCACACAGGAATTTGAAGGGACATGAATCACCCCATAACTGGAGGGCTGTGGTCCTTCTCCTCACTTGGAAACTGGGACACATCCCCCACCCAAGCCACTGCCGCCCACTCACATTGTCGCAGGCCTCAGCCCAGCACTTTCCACGGCAAAAAGCCTAAAGCCAACAGCCCTGGCTCCCCGCTGGCGTCCACCCTCCCGGCTCCCAGCCAGTGGCCCAGGCCCATCCTGTGACTGAGCTGGCCAGTGAGACGTGAGTGGCATGAGGCCAGGAAGAGCCGGTGACGTCTGCGGTCCCCAACGCTGGTCGATGCGGCTCAAAGCAGGAGGAAGTGGCCCAGGACTCTGCAACACCACTTGGGGACACCCACGAGGGAGCCCCCAGACCCAACCGGCCTGAGACCTGAGGGAGGAACAACCCGGGCTGGGCCACGCTGTGGGAGCTGGGGCTGGCATTTCAGCCTCCCTGATGCACAGACTTCAATGTGACATTAAAGTGACTCTTCAAGTCTCATCCCCAAGGTCACTGAGCCTCAACTTGCTGTCACAAGTCCCAGTGACTCTAGAGCAGGGGCCAGGCACCCGCCAGTGTGGCCCGGCGAGGCAGCGCCCACCGGGGCTGCACCGGGGCCACTCTGCGCTGTCCTCGGCCAGCTCCGTGTTGGTGTGACTTCTTGGCCAACGGGCAGAGCACAGGCTTTGCACAGTCCTGCGTGGGGCTCAGGTCCCACCTCAGCCGCCACCCGCCCCCACATGCCCCCAAACAGCACTTTGCGCTTGCTCAGAGGGAAGAGCAACATGGCATCGGAAGCCCGAGGTCCCAAGCTTGTTCCGGAAAAGATGCCGAAGCTTCAAGGGCTCTGAGCTTGTGACCAAGCGTCACGGCACTTGGGGGTCAGGGGACAGGTCTGAGTGCCACCTGGGAAGGAAGTGACGATCACTTGCAGGATGGGGTTTCTGTTCGTTAATCTTAATTCATCTTAGATCTCACTCAGGGCCTGCTTCATCCAAACCACTGCGCTGCCCTAAGGCCCCTCGGGGTGGCTGGGGACCACATGGCCCGAGTCTGCGGCCCAGAGCGCAGGGGAGAGGTTGGCAGTGCCGGGTCGGGTGTGACGGCGGAGGGGTGAGGCTGCGTGGTTTTCTACCTGGGGGGCCAGGGACAGCCGCCAGGCGGGGACAGCAGCCCGGAGCCACTGGCACCCGGGGATTCGCACCCCACGGTGACAATGAAAGGCCTGGGCAGCCAAACCCCGCCTCAGGGGCCTGCGTGACTTTTCCAGATGACGTCACAGGTTCTCAGAGGCTCCAGCTGGGGGTCCAAGGGGCTCCTTGATGGGCTGGACTTCCTGTGGCCCGACATCCCCTCCACGGTCCAGCTCCTTCTCCGTCTGTCTCTCCACCCTGCACCCACTCGGGCACCCCAGAGCAGTGCCTTGAAACCTGGACCCAAACCCCTCTCCTGGAATTCATAGTCTCCAGGGTCCCCAGGGCCTGGCCCGCCAACCACCCAGACAGGCTCTGGCCAGAGGAGGTCAAGCTTCTGGAAAGCTCCAGGTGGCAGGATGCAAGAGGGAGCCCCGTGCTTCCCGAGGTTCTGGGAGAGGGCAGTGCACACAAAGCCCCATTCTCCTAGCCCACCACCACCCCCCCCTCTGCAGGCGGGAGAGCCGAAGCCACATTTTCCATGAAGGTTTCCCGCGCCCGCTGGCCGCTGCTCCCAGCAAAGCCTCTTTGTCCCCCCTTCCTGCCTGGCCTCCACCTCCATAAACACCTCAAGGCTCTGAGGCAGGGGCTGTGGGGCTGGGTGCTCCATGCTCCCCCCATCAGCCTACTGACCCCGAGGAACTGACCCCCCTCTTCCTGCTCTCAGTGCCCACGACGGGCTAGCCTTTGAGGGAAGCAGGAAGGAGCCAGGCCAGGCCGGCCCGGAGAGGGCTGAGGCCAAGACACCAACCTACATCCTGGCCGTCCGTCCAGGCACTCGAGGAAGGAGGCCGGCCACCTCCCTCTGCGCCCAGTGCCCTGTCTCGTCAGAGGCCGTCGGAGGTTTGCTGAGACAGAGCCTGTGTGGGGGGGTGAGGGTTGACAGACATTGTCCCCAGGATGACGATCGTGGGTGGCGGCCCAGGCCTGGCCGGCATGCACGCAGGCTGGACGGCGCTCCCCACAGGAGGCGTGGACCACTTCAGACAGCAACACCGCCAAGGAGAGGGCGAGAATCGGGGCAGCAAGCAGACCTTGGGGCAGCCTAGTGCACCGTCTGAGCTGAAGCAAGAGGCAGAACGTCGTCCTCTGACACGGTGGCAGGGATCCCGGGTTTCCACCACTGTGGGCATTTGTGTTCATGACCACGTGACCTTGAATTTGGGGCTGCACACCGTCAGCAAGCAGGCGGTTTGGGAGTACAAACCTGCGATGAAGGGGGATCGCCTCTTCTGGACCCACCGACAAGCCCACCTGAAGCGAGTGAACTGGGCCTCCCATGACTGGTCTCAGACATGACATAACCGAAGCCTCATGTGGGGGACTCGAGCACCCCAGATGGCGAGGATGTGCCCACCAGTGGCCTGCTCATCACCCAGACCCACACATCCCAGGTCTGGGCAGGAAGGGGGCGGGCAGTCGGGCCAGGCGGGACCTGTGCTTTCTCCATCCGACCCTCCTCCAGGCGGGATGCAGCCCGGCCCCTGACCTCAGGCGTCCAGGGCACATGCATCATGGGGACAGGCCCAGCAGGCCAGCAGCGTTGACCCCAGGCAGAGCGGAGGAGGCTCTAGGGAGCCAGTGTCATGGACCCCCAGCTTTGGGGTGGCAGTGAGCAGGCCAGGCCAGGGGGCAGCTCCCCAAACAAAGGCCCAACATCTGAGACATGAGGGAAGAGTAGCCCAGTCCCCGGGGCAAAGCCTAGTCCTGGCCAGCAGTGGACAGTCCTCGTGCACCCTCAGCTTCTGGAAACGGTTACATGCCCCTACATCTAGGTGGCCAGGCACAGCCAATCCGGACAGAGCTCAGAGGGCAGGGAGTGCGGCGGGGCTCACCCCTCTTGAGTACCTTTACCTAGAAGGTAGAATCCAGCCAAAACACCGGAGGCAGAGGGCCACACCTGGTCCCCCACAGACCATGGCCCCCACTGAAGGGGACCGTGCTGCCAGCAGGAGAAAGGGCTCAGGAGATGCCTGGGCAGCTGCACCACCACCCCGCACTGCCCTCTCCCTCCGCACTGACCTCTCAGCACCACTGTCCCCCGGCATCCAGTGGGTGGGCGGAGAATCAAAGACGGTCACCCAGGGACCATCCTCGCCCTCGTTCAGCCCCAGCCTTGGCTGACTCTATTAGGAAGAGTATGTTTTATTAATACTGGATATTAAAGTTTAATACTGTGATTACAGGGGAAAAATGGGACTTCACCTTCGAGGAGTATTAGAGGATTCCAAAGTGAGCCTGCGGGTGAGAGGGACATTTGTCACGGCCCTGCAGGACGGTGGCCCCCATTCATCACAGCCCCGGGCAAACCTCTGCAGCTGGTAGGTCAGCCTCATGTCATGATTGTCCCTGCAGTGCTGCTGCAGGGACAGCTCCCACCCCAGGGAGTCTGGGGCCACCAGAGAGGAAGCGTGGGTGAGGCAGGGGCATCAAGCCCCCCGCACGGGTCTCCCAGCTCAGCACCTGCCCCTGTCCGTCCAGCCCTGGCCACCTTCCTCCAGGCTGAGACTGAGGCCAGACACCCCTCGTCAGCTCTCCTTCTATGAAGGGAGGTCACAGGGAGCATGCACCCCTGGGTTGCCATGGGAATGGGGACTTGGACATTCATCACCCTGACCTGGGTGTGATGGCCAGGGGGCAACAGGACCACACCCCCACCCCAGAAGCCGGGGCCTGGTGGGGTAGAGCAGGAGCCAGGCTGCTGCCAGCGGGCTGCGGAAAGGGGAGGGCACCACCCACTGCCCAGTCCCCTCCCCCCATAGCACCCTGGGCAGAGGAATTGGGGTGTAGGACCCCTAGGCGAGACTTTGAGGCCCATTCCAACACCCCCTCCCTACGGGCCCTACAGCCCAGCCAGCAAACCCAGGGGTCCCCCTGTCCTCAAGCTTCTCCCTCCCTCACCCCCCAATGGTAGCACATGGTCCTCTCCACCTGCCGGGACACCTGGTGGGACAGGCTGCTAGACTCCGGTCACCTCCGCATCCCGGCACCCACACACATGCACGCACAGCTTCATTCTGCACAAGGTGCTGATGACTACACCCGGTGAGGGTCGGCAAGACTCACGAACACCTCAGGGAAGACGCTGCTGGGAATGAAAAGAGTCGATGACCAGGCCAACAGGTGTGGGGGGCGGGGTTTCCCAGCTGCACCCACCTTCACCAACTCAAAGGCGGTGAGGGCCGGCAGGGGCAGAACTGAGTCAGCTGGCAGGTGGCAGATACCTACCTCTCGCTGGCACTGCAGCCCACACACGTGGCAGACATCACTAATCAATCAGACATCACGGATCAATCACCGCATGCGTGTGGCTGCTGAGCCCAGACCAGCCGGAACCTCCCTAGCCACCTCCAGGCAGTCAGGCCAGCCAGCCAGAGCAGTGAGCAAGCTGGAATCCGGCCAGAGGCCCGACTGGTACATGGGAAACGGAGAATGGGGGGGGAGGGTCAGCCTGCAGTGTCCGTTCCCCCCGAGGCAGGAAGCAAGGGTGCAGGGGGCATGCAGCTGGGCTCCTGGCCGTGCCCAGGAGGGCCTGAGGGCGGCTGCAACCAGCCCTGTGCAAGGAGCTTCATGAAGGGTCCGCCCAGTGCCCAGCAAAGCCCCTCGGCCCGGAAGGTATCGCTCAGGAGTGGACAGCTCCCATCCAGGTGGGCCCACGGCAGGTCCCTCCTCTGCCCAGAGCAAAGGCAAATGCCTGCAATGAGGACCCCGTCAGTGCCTCCCAGGGGAGCTCAGGCCACCTCGGGGACAGGCTGACGGGCGCAGGCTGAGAGGGAAACGCCAGGAGCCCGGGAAGGCTGTGCGGACGGGAACGGCTGTCTGCGGCCACAGCCCTTCCGGGCTGGTATACACGTGGCAGCAAGCCTCCCCCCAGCAAAGTGCTCCCACGGGGGAGGCCTCACCCAGAGGTGACCCCCTGACCCCAGCAGCACAGACAGGTGGAGACCCAACCCCTGGCCCCAGAGCATGGTCAGCCCCTCCTGCCAGGACCAGGGGCCCCAGGAGGCCAGGCCTTCAAGGACTGAACCAAGAGGAGGCAGGGGAAGTGCAGGGGACTGGGCGGGGGCGCGGCTGGAGGAGCTCCCTGGGAGCCACTCCAGAGAACCCCTTGGCTTCGGCGCAGCTCAGGGTCCAAACAGAACCCACAAAGCAAGAAATGCCAGAGAGACCCCGGCAAGGCCCTCAGACTGTGCCACCCCCACGTCCTGGGTGTCCCCAGGCAGCCCCGGCTTCAAGTAGCTGTTTACAGGGAAGGAGCCCGGCCGGGCCCTCACCTGGAAAAATCTCGGGGATGGGGGCACATGGAGGGAGACCTGAGCTGGCTCCGTTCACCCTGCTGTTGCCGGCAGCTCAGCGACTGGACAGGGGCACCTTGACCCTTTACTGTGAGTGGAGGGGACAGAAGAGAATCGACGGGTGGGGCGTGGAGACAGGGGCATGGGTGGCTGGCATCCAGGGCTGGGGCCTTGCGTCTCCCTGGGGACCGTTGAGCATCCTGAACTCCATATTAGGTTTTCCAAAAAAGCAATTCAATTAAAAGGCAATATCCTCATGCTTGTCTGAGCCTGTCTTCCTCTCATCCAAGAAATGCTGTTCGCCCGAAACTGAGTGAGGAAGGGCAGGTGGACGCCCAGGACCGCCCCTCCGAGTCAGGAGTGCGGTGCTAACGTGTGAGGGTGTCGCCAGCATTTCGGAAGACACAGGAGCCACCAGCCAGCCGCGGCCAGTTCGACTTAAACCAATAAAACAGTGAAATCCGAGACTCAGCCCCTGAGTCACACTAGCAGCCCCCACAACGCTCAAGAGCCACACGAGGCCGGGGCCACCCTTGGACAGCGCAGACGCGGGATGCTCAGGCACTGCAGAAAGCTCCAGGCAGGCGGTGCGGCGCCCCAACTCGGGCCTCCCAGGGCCCTCCTGCACACAGTAGGAGCTCAATCAGTACTCCAAGCACTGCACCCTCATCTGCACACCCTGGACTGGGCAGAGTGGGACGTGCAAGCAGGAGCGGCTGGTCAGGGAGAGCTTCCTGGAAGAAGTGGACTGCCAAGCAGTGCGGTGGCAGTGAGCACTGAGGAGTCAGTGGGGAGGAAGGTGGAGGCCACCGGTCAGAGGCAACAGCACAGATCCCGGAGGGGGCGGCCCTCCGTGGGTACCGGGCAGCAATGACTCTGACCAGGAGACACACTCCGACCGGAGGTCCTGACAGCCCCAGACTTCCTGACGATTCTGCTTTCAGAAGGAAGGTCCAGACCCCAAGGAAGCAGGAGGAGGGGTGTCCAGGACAGACACCGGGCCATCTGTGCCACGGGGGACTGCAGCAGGTCCCGGGAGGGGAGACGCAACCCCACAGAGCCTGGTGGTCTGCGTGCGGGTCTCGCTGGCTGCTGCCGCCCTTTCTCCACCCGGACACCCTCCGGGCAGAATCCCTGAGCCACCCCCTCCCTCCCCTGAGCCTGTGACCGTGACACGGAGCTGGAAGGAGCGGATGGCACACCTGAAGGAAGCCCTTTCCTTGAGTTGTGTTTTTTATTTAATTTTCCAACGAACACACTCTTTTATCATCCAAAACCGTGAAAGTAAATTAAGGAGAAATGGGTTTCTTTCAATTAGGCTCAGCGTTGCTTTGAGTAACTGCCTATAATTCTATTTAATGAAAAAATAAAATCATTATTCCACGTCTCCCCTCCTCTGTCACAAGCCCGCAGACGGGCTCCATTAGCGTGCACCGTAGATTTATTTAATTAGAAAAATATTTTGTTTTCTCTGATTCTTTGGGAAAAGAAAAAAAAAAACCCTCCAGGCACAAAATTAATCAAATCTGTTACCTGGCGGGTGATGGCTCCTGCACCACGGCCCCGCTCCGTCCACCCTGCTCCAGCCCCTGGGTTTCCACCCAGACGTGGGTGCGTACCCACCGCGGGCCGCCACACTGCCCCGGCTGTGTCTGCGGAACTCAGACGCCAAGACCCTCACTGCCGGGTGGAGACCCCTGTGGCAGGCACTCGGGAAAGGAGCCAAATTCTTCCGTCGCCACAAAGAGCCGTCCCCTGGGCGCACGACCGCGCAGGACGCCGGGCCGGGACCCACACGTGCAGCTGGTTAAGTGGCGGCGCCCACCCTGGGACCACCGCCTGGGGCCTCATCTGGTCTCCAGGGACCCGTGTGAGGTCCCGGGCAGCAGAAGGGGTCCAGAGAGACCCCCTAACTGTGAAGAAGCTATCATTCCCACCCTTCTGGGGGACTGAGGACCCCACAGAGTGACCTCAAGTGCCCAACAGGAGTGTGCCCACTGGGGTGCGTTCTTGTGCGGCTGGGGCTGTTCTGGGGGTATCGAGTCACCACTCTCAGCCCTTCCAGAGGACAGGCCTCGGGTGGACCCACTGGGAACCCCTTTGACACCGGGAGGCCCAGGTGTGCTGATGCAGAGGCCCGGAGCTTGGAGCTTCAGGGCAGAGAAGCTGGAGGGACATGGGCGAGACTCGGGAAAGAACTTCCGCGGGGCAGGACTTGTGCATTCCTGTGCCCTGGGCTGAAGGAGGCAGTAAGGTTCGGATCCTCAGCCCAAAAGCTCCCCTCTCTGCCCCTGCCCCTCCCTTCTCTCTTTCAGGGCCCCCCACAGGCCCCTCAAAGAAGCTTTCTCCCAATTGCCAATCGTTCCAGTAGAAAAACGGGCCAGCCAGTGAGAGGGCACCGGCGGTGTCACTTGGGCTCTGGAAGCATGTGCGGCACAGAGAGCTTCGGAGAGAAGCCACCCGCTCGTTCCCGGGTGCCATCCTGGGTGGCCCCCACACACCCCGCTGATGTGGACTTGCATCCACGGCCTCATCGAACCTGGGACGTTCCTTTAACTGCCCTGAAGGACTTAGAAGCAAGTCTTGTTTGGGTTTATTATTGCTTTCCCTCCCCCCAGCAAAAGCAACTCACCTTTACTTCAGGGACGCTAGGGAGACGCGGGGCCAGCGAGGGTCCCAACCTCCGGGCAGGACAGCCAGGCCTCAGGTCTGCCTGGCGTCCATCCCCAAGCTGCCCTGAGCCTGCGGGGCTGCTGGAGGAAGATCTCGGGGTGAGTTCCAACTCTGCCGCGGGGGGGCCGGCACCTGATAAACACACAGGCATGTCCTGCGATCCCAGAGCTGCCCTGCCTGCCTGGCTCCCACCAAACTCAGCCTGGGACATCGCAGAAGAGAGAACGTTCTGGACCCACAGCCGAGAGCAAAGGAGCTTCCTTCTCTGTGGCTCTCGGCCCAGGAGGTGCTGGGAACTCTGCGGGTATGTGTTCCCACTGGACCCCTTGGCAGAGGCCCCTTGGTGGGGGGCCCCCATTGTTGGCAGTGAGCACGAGGAGAAGACAGCCGGCCCCACGCTCTTCTGCCAGAACCGGGTGCCAGGCTCTCCAAGAAGACGTACCAGGTACCCGCCGCCCAGCCGGTGGGCCACCTCTCGGTCTCCTCCCACTCAGAGTCACCAGCCAGGAGATGCGGCTGCTGGCCGACCACATCAGGCAGCCAGTCCGTGTAGAGGCCGCACGGCACTCCTAGCCCCACCCCACCCCACCTCCGGCATGTTCCGCCCACACCAGTTCTTGTGGATCCGTACCAGGTGGAGTGGAAAACCCATGTCTATGGGTGTTAACAGTCAGGGCCCCCCACCCCCATGCCTCCATCAGTGGAACCCAGACAGGGACTCCCAACATGGTCTGTAGGGCCCTTGGGCGCTGCAGGTGTGTGGCCCTAAGCAAACCTCTTGCCCCGCCTGCCTCGGTCTCCCCTCCTCCGCCCTGTCCCCCCCGCCCGAGCTCTGCAGAACCGCACATAGACGCTCTGAGGGCAGACTGAACCCGGAGAGGACAGGCCAGCCCTCTCACAGTTCATGGTGACATCTCATCTCGGAGGCCTGTTGTCTCCGCCCGCCTGCCAGTCCCTACAAAAGGCCGAGCACCCCCAGCCCCTCCCGCACCACCTGGGACGGAGCCACTGAGCGCAGGGCCCAACTGTGCGTGGAGCACGGCCTCCCCCTGCTGGCGGCCATGCGCAATGACCACAGGCAGGAATCGGTCCTCATCGAGGCTCATCCACAGTCCTGGATGCAGGGGCTGTGAACGCAGACCCCTCCACCCGGCCAAAGCCGCAGACTCAGCCCCGCAAGCCCTGGTGCTGGGCTGAGCCAGTGTCCACTGAGCACTCGCTGTGAGTGGGGCCGGCACTGAGCATCCCAGGGGCACGGCTCCCGGACCAGGAAGGACACTGAGGCACAGACGGGGAGAACCACACAAGCACTGAGGCTGTCACCCTCTGCCCATTGCCCACATGGGGAAACTGAGGCACAGGCACCAAGTCACCCATGGCCCTGTCTGGAGCTCTTCTCTGTGGGCGGCTGGTCTGGGGTGCTCTGGAGGATGCACCTGGGGGCAGGGAGAAGGAGGAGCTGAACAGGCCTCGGCATGGAGCCAGGATGCCACACTCTCACCCCACAAGACTGCTCCTCCAAAGAGCTGTGGGCAGAGTGGGAGCCAGGGCAGGTGGTGAGCACGCGCTGCAGGCCCCTGTGGTCAGGCCTGTCCCCGGAGCCCGGGTTTCTGACCCTGATCACCCACAGGTCCCCCCAGACGTCCCCTCCCCAGGCTGCCTCCCCAAACATTCCCTGGTGTCAGGCTCAGGGCCTGACTCCACCCCTACCAGTGTCCAGCACCCCCCAAATTCCCAACCTGCTCACTCCCAGGGAAGCCCCCAGAGGCCCCAGCACCCCTCCCCAGTCCTGGGTCTGGCTGTGCTGCTCCCTGGAGTCGAACGCCGAGCCTGGCCACTCTGTTGCCACCTCCACCAAGACACCAGGTGCAGTGGGCAGCCACGGAAATCACTGGCCAGGGAGATGAAGGGCTTCTCTCATTGCCCTGGGGAGGGCCTGGCGGCCTCAGCAGGAATGAACCATGGGGCCAGCTGTCGGTCTGTCTTGACAGCAAAGGCTGGGCGGCTTGTGTTCTCTATCACCATCACTCCTGAGCGGCGGCTGCCACAGGAGACTGGCAGGACCAGCCAGAACCAAGTGCATCCTCACCCCCCCCCAGAGGCCCAGCTTGCTGGGGGCATGGGGTCACCATGGCCTGGGCCCCAGTCCCGTCCAGGAACCACACGCAGAAGGCCCTGGGCCACCGCCCAACATTCTTGTCCCCAGAAAAGCCTTGTTCGTGGACCCCGACCGTGAGTTCAGGGCCACCACAATGGAGGTCGCTGAGGATAAGGCAGGTCAGCAGCAAATGTGAACCAACAGTGGGGGCCACCAGCAAATCATCACTGTCACCCTCACCTCCTCCTGGGAGTGGGCCGTGATGCCCCCACATCCAAATGAGGAGGGTCGGGGGCAGAGCAGCTGAGGGATGTGGGTGGGTGGCTGAATGGGGCGGGCAAGGCTGCGCCCTACAGAGGACGTATCTGAGTGGAATGTGGGCCCCGGGGGCCAGTTCAGGGAGGGGACCTTGCGGTGTCCCAGGAAAAGCCAGGCTGCATGGTGGCCACAGGAGAGCATGCCCACCCGGAGAGGGGTGAGCCGTGGGGAGCACCGAGGTCTCCAGGCCATGCCCTGCCCAGCCCTTGGGCCCCTGTGCCTCCACTGCAGCAGATTCGGGTTTTCTAGGACTGGAGCTTCAGCTCAGGCCCCGCCCCAGGGAAGGGCTGGGAGCTGCGTCGCACACAGCAGCGGTGCAGCATCCACTCTCACCAGTGTGTGCATGCTAGCACACACATGCACACACTCACGTGTGCAGCATGCACATTTTACACATGAGTGAATGCATGCAGTGTACACGTGTGCATCTATGCCCACACTCAAAAGCACAGTGTGCACATGTGTGTTTGCATATGCACATGAGCAACAACATGCATAGACATGTGTGTGCACATGGTTATACCTAGCACATGTGCCCATACACATGCACACAGCGCATACACATGTGCATACAGTGTGTGTGTGCACACACGAACGGTGTGTGTGGGCATGTGTGGGCATGCACATAATTACATCTGACACATACATGTGTGTGTGCCCCCGCACACGTGAACATGTGCATACACACACCTGCATGCTGCGCGCTCTCGCGCAGGTGCACATGCACACCCACATGTGCTCGCAGCTCCTTGTTTCTGGTGCCTTGAGAGGCTCAGGGCGCCTGGTGAGGGCACACAGACGGCGTGTGGGCTGTGAAGCCAGAGACCCCGGCAGTCCCAGCCAGCTCTCCCGTAAACTCCTGAGTGGTGGGCAGAAACCTTCCTCTCCTCCTCCTGGTTTTAAATTTACAATCATTTCTAAAGAGGGGGGACGTCCCTGTAAACGTTTGGGGCACATGTAAGGAGGTCCGTGTTCGTTCCCTTCCCGTGCTTCCACAATCTGATAAAGCTCCTCCCTGAGGACTCATCAGAGAGCCCGATATTCTGACGAGTCAAGACTGGTAAGTACAGAGAACCCTTTAATTCTCCGACAAGGCCGCTACTCCCTCAAACTGAGTAAAGTTCCCTTATGCTGCTCAGCTGAGAGCCACAGGCCCAGCACAGTCATTCACAGCGCTGGGTGCTCTGAACTGTCAGGTGCCCGCACGCCCCACTGGAGGGCTTCTGTCTGCACTGCACGTCACACAAGAACAGGATGCTGTGGCTGTGTCCTCTCTTGGCCCGACTCCCGGGCTCCGGGGGATAGGATGGTGACTCTCCAGGGAAGCGGTTGGCCCACCCTGCCCCCAGCTGACCTTTCTCATGACCCCGGGCCAGATTTTTATAGCTGCTGTGCCAGGGGTTCCTAAAAAGGGCTGGTCTCACAGTACTGGCTGGGTTTAAATGTGGTCATCCTTCAGTGCCCCGGGGGGGTGGGACCCTCACCAGCCTGGGCCGGGATCAGGCTGTCGGGGTGAGCAGGGGCAGGCAACACTTCGCATGCTCCCTAACAGAAGGACTACACCTCCGGCAGGACCCTGGGGAAGGCTGCCAGCCAGGGGACTTTCCCACACGTGTCCATCTCGCATGTGTCCATATCAGGGGTCAACTGGGGCCGAGGCAGGTGCTCTGGCCAGTGGGATGGGGCAGGGCTCTCCAGCTCTGCCGTGTCCCTTCTGTCCTCTACCAGTGTCCTGTGGCAGCTGCAAAAAATTGTCACAAATGTGACAATTTTTTCTAACAATCAAAATTTAGTATCTCACAGTCTGGAGGTCAAGTCCAGATGGGTCTCCCTGGGCTAACACCTGGGTGGACAGGCAGATCCCTTCTGGAAGCTCCAGGGGAGCATCTGCCCCTGGCCTCTCCTGGCTCCCAGACCAGCCGGCATTTCGTGGCTCACGGCCCCTTCTTCCACCTGCAACGCAGCCCCTTCTCTCCTTGCCAACCTTGGCTTTCTCTGACTGACTGACTGCTGGTCCCTGAGGACCCTCATGGTGGCGCGGGGCCCACCTGTATCATCCAGGATAACTCCCACCTCAAGACCCTTCCCTTAACCCCGTCTTCAAAGTTCCTTATGTGGTGCGAGGTCGCACAGCTACAGGTTCTGGGGACCCGTGTGTACATGAGTGTCGGGTCCCTTATTCCTCCCACCATCCCTCCACAGGACATCGCTGCCTGACAGGCACAACTGCAGCCGGGGTCTGGACCGAGAGGCGGGCTGAGGCCAGAAGAGCCCGGGCACCAGCAGCCCTCCCGCCTGGGGCCGGAAGCCACAGAGAAGCTGCAGGTGACAGAGCAGCAGAATCTGCCCAATACGGCACGCACGGCTGGGAACAACATCACCAAATCCAGGTGCGCAATGTCAGCTCTAAATACGTTTAAATAGCAAACTTATTTCAGCTGACACCCAAGGGTTTCCCACCTCACTGCGCTGAACCGCTGGGGTCCTTTCTCGACACCCCTGGACTTGCCCACATCTCTCCAGAGGCGCTCGGCGATGGTGGCCACGAAGCCATCAGTGGGGCAGGCCCCCAACACCCTCAGACCGGGATGCTGCTCAGCCTGTCCTGGGCTGCTCTGCAGGCCAGGAGCCAGCAGGGAGGGAGCTGGAGCCGCGTGGCCTCCGTGAGAAGCCAGACCTGGCGATGGCTGAGGAGCGGGGTCCAGGAGACCGGCAGGTACAGAACCAGAGAATGCAGACACAGCAGTGACAAGCCCTCCTTGATCCCCCTTCCAACAGGCTCCTGCACCCCCTGCTCCACTGGGCCCCGTCCACGGGCGCTGGCCTGGTGGCCAGAATCCTGCCAAGTCGGGCAGGCCGCACTCCCCCACCCCCAGCCGTTGGGGTTGGATCAAATTCATCTGCCCCACCCACGGTGTCTCATCTCCCTGGCCTGCCTTCAGCAGGATCCCCGAATCATATTCCGTCCCCTGATGCCCTCACACTGTTCCCAGGCTGCCACCCCCATGCTCCCTGCCCTGGCAC